>JBAMBK010002085.1:0-21085 GCA_037043435.1 Drosophila suboccidentalis | reverse complement strand
TTTCTTATTGTTTATTTAATTATTCTGTTATTATTTACAACAACTTAAATTAAACTTATATGCTAGCTTCTAATACAACCTAGTCAAAAGGCTAGGTAATGCTGCTAAGTTACTAACAAAGTTGCCTAGTGGCAAGGTCAATTGGGTGATGTCGCTTCAGTCTTCTTCTCAAAGGCCTTCCCCTTATGGTGCGCACGCTTAGAAGTCGACGTGCGAGAGGGTTCATGTGGTTGTCTAGACGCTGGATGTACTGCGCGGTCTGTTTTTGTAGGACATCCCCAATTTTAGGCACTCGCAGATCTTTTTCAATGTTTGCGGTCCTTACATACCAAGGAGCAGCGCTAATTAGGCGAAGCGTTTTGGCTTGCAGAATGCGGATTTTGCCCAGATGGGTTTTAGCAGTTATTCCGTATACTTGCAAGCCATATCGCCAGGAGGGAGTAATGCAGGTCTTATACAGCTTCACCTTGTTGTCCAGAGACAGCCATTTGCTTGATAGGAGCCATCTTAATCTCTGGATCCGGTTTTTGAGAGTCCCTATGATGCTGGACACATGCTTGGCAAACGTAAGGTGATGGTCCAAGTGTACTCCCAAGTATTTGTAGCTGCTGAGATGCTCCAACCTCTGGCCCTGCAAGAAGACGCCTGAGCGTAGGTCACATTGGCGCACTTGCTTGTGTTGATTCCAATGTTTCCAGCGTTTTGCCCATGCTTCAAAGCTGTGAAGGTACAGCTGCAGGATCTCTGTGGCTTCCGTGATGCGCCACTGGGCCGCCACAGCTCAGCAGGCGCCATCTATGTGCAGCTGTCGGCAACTATGCAACATTTGTGCAACATAATTTGTCGGGTGCCGAAAAGTATGCAATTTAATAACATTTCACATTTTTGGGCGCGCAAATTTGAATGGAATTTTCAAAAATTAATTAAAAATTAAATTAAAACAATTTAAAAAAGAAAACAAAATGCAAAATTCGGTAAATTAATTAACTTTATTTTAAAATTAGTTTGGTGTCGAAACTGAAAAAAAAGCCAAAAAAAAATTGAGAAATAAAAATAAAATTGAGAAAAAAAAGATGTCAGAAATTCGAGAAAAATTCAACAAAATTTCTGATATTTTTTTTAAAGCTCTAGCTCGAAAAACAAAAAAGTTGACTTTTTCGGCCGAAAAAACTTTTCTCAAAAATTTGCGTATTTGCGTTTTGTCGACTTTCCAATGGCGGTTATTATTTTCACCCACGCTCAAAAGTATGCAACAATCTTCAAATCATATCCTATTACTTATTTACATATATGCACGAAAGTACGCTGCATAAAAAATTAAAACAGTCTTTAAATAGCCGCACAAAATTATGCTGCGAATTGCTTTTGGCATTCACCATTTTAGAAGGCCGCCCGAGAGTATGCTGCACAAGCACGCCGTATAATAATTTACTCTCGAAAGTATGCTGCAGATTAATTATAAAACGAGAGTCCAAGTGCTCCCAAGCAGTGCTGCCAACTTAGCTTTTTCCCGTCAAATCTGGCTGTTTTTGAAGACCAATTGCGGGAAAATTTGGGAATTGCAGGAAGTTGCTGCCACCAATTTCATGAAAATATGTCTGTCTAACTAACTAACTGGCACGTTTGCCACGGGTTGGTTTGATGCAATTCTCTTCGCGTATCGAAGTTGAGTAAAAAATGTTGGACTCGAAATATCTCTTATTTTCGTTAGTATTAGATTATTATAAACATTTGTCAATTACAATTAATTATTGATAAATTTTCAGGACTAGACGGTTCGACAAGATTAACATATATTTTTCTATGGCAAAAGGATATAAACAAAAGTGCCGTAATGCTTGTCTAAAGAGCTGAACTATAAGCTGAAAATCTTATAAGTAATACACACAAAAAAAAAATTAAGAGCATAAAAATGCGGTTTTTTTTTTGCGTTTTTATCAGAATATTTTTAGCTTTTTTTTCTTTTTCTCCAGTTAAAAACAGCTTTTTTATATTAAAAGTATAGCGCAAAAAATATAAGCTGCGTTTATTTACCCACCCTAAAGGAATACACTTAATTAGAAAAATGTATAAAATTTTTATTTAAAATAAGCTAACATTTTATCAATTTCTTTTTTCAACAAATAATGCCTCATGCCAGGACTGATAAATCGCAATCATTTAATCCAAGATCAACAGCAGCCGTTGTGACATCTAGCAACTATACAATGTATGGTATCTTAGTCTCTGAAAATAAAAGGAAAATAATTATTTTTTTTAAATAGGATACATAGATAACAGTCTTAAATTTATAATAGGCGACAAGCAAATGAAGCAATCAAATGAAAGTTGAGTATTACTGTATACAAACATATGTACATAAATGTGGTTCTGTTCTGTTTGTATCTCACTCAGTTTAAAGCAGAGTCAATATGTCTGATAAGGAGTGTATAAGAACAATACTCCAGCTCCGTCAGTCGGCAGTTGCATGAGCTCGATTAAACCGCGCACTTCGTAGTCGGGTGCAAATAGAATCTATAATATATTATAGATCTAAATACGCACCTAACTAACAAATCGCCTGTGATAACAAAGAAAAAGTGCAACATGATACATTTTTCTTATTTTTTTTTAACACTAAATTTACATAGATGCATGCACATGTTTTCGTGATAAAAGACCGAGCAGGTCTTTCCGTGCAGTGAATTTCTCTTTATAAGGTGAAGAAAAAATAGTATTCACATTTATTGTCTTTAGATACGTGACGCGAGATACTCGATCGATTGTGGCTTGTAATAGATAGAGACCCTTTAAGTGTTATCGGTTTAATAGTGATAATTGAAGAAGCGTGTAATCAAATCCATATCTGATACCAGCTTATATAACTTGGGAAAAACAGAGCTGACAAAGATTGCAAAAGAACAAACAGTGCTAAAGTTATTTATAATACCTTGGCTAACTGCCAAATGATTAGGGCCATAAATGTTTGCACTGAAATCAGTGCTGGATGCCAGGCAACAGTTATCGTGTCATAAAGATTCGATTATTATTTATATGTTATATTAAGTTCAAACTTCTATGTCTGCCCCATTGGCTGAAGTTCTAAGCGGATAACGCTAAGCAAAACGTTAACGCCAAAAGCTTAAATACCTGAGGCCGTGATAACAAAAATTGGCTATAAAAAAACCGGCCATAAAATGTTAGTGTACGTCAATTAGTGTAGTCTACCTGCTTCAAGTTGACTTAATAAACAATTGCGACTAAAAAAGATAAAGCAAACAAACACAAATTAAAAAACAAAACAATTACAATAAACTTAAATCAACGTTGAGTTTTCATCTACAAAGAACAGCAAATTCAAATTCGTAACGTACAACAAAAGCTTTCAGGCTGCTCAGAGAGCGCAGCAAAAGCTTTAAAAACTGACCCGCTGAACTTCCCCTGGCCCAACAACACTTCAAGACGCAAAGAGAGCACCTTCATTGAACTGAACTGACACTGAGAGAGCGAGTGAGAGCAAGAAAACGCACGCCGCAGAGCGCAAACGCGAAATGAGCGCAACGGAGGTGAGTGCTTTTGAGCGGCGTTGTCATTTATTTTCATTTTTTTTTTAGTTTTTGTTATGTTTGTTATTTTTTTTATTGTTTGGCTTAACTAAAAGTGTCACTAAATTATAGTGAACAGAATGTGAGTTGTGTGGCGAGCCACATTTAAATTCAATGAGTACAAATCAATCGAATCAACTGTGATAAATCAACTGAATCTCAAACGAAATGGAAATGGAAATGTGTTGATAGTGAGCAGATTTTTTATTTTTTTTTTGTTTTTGTTTGGTGTCGATTTACGTATGCGCTAAATGTGTTGCGAAGAATTAAGTGACAACAACAACAACTATAATAACAACAACAACAGTGGCAGTAACAACAACAACAACGACAACAACATCTGCTATCAAAAGCCCGTATGGTATGCAGCACACTTGATATTTCACAACAAATATTCATATGAAACAACACAAGATAATTCGAAATTTCAAGCTTAAACAAAATTAATATTCACACATTCACATATTTCTAATGCACGTCTCATGTGGCTACTGGAATTGCTTATCGCCTTAATACATAATAAACACACACGCAATATTTTAAATCTAATCGAATTATTCATATCAATACTGAATCGAGTGACGACTCTGGGAATAGACGACGCTGACGGCATGACATGTGTTGTGCTGTGTTTTGTTTTCTGTTGTTACGGCGCAGCATGCTTTGCCGCTTCTAGAAAAAGCTTTATTTCAGTTGCGGAGCTTTCAAGTGCTGCGCTCTCTCTTTGGCACTGGCAGTCAATGTCATTGCCAACACAGCAACAAAACTGCGCCTGATTCGCCGGCCTGCTAAGCTGCGACTGATGATGAGACAAAGATAACCACTCTCTCTCTCCCTCTTCCATTCACACTCGCATGAGAGTTTGGTGCGCTCTCACAAGTCTCAATAAAGTTGATTTCATAAAGTCATTCCATACTTTCAGGAAAGCACACAAAATGCCCGACGCGCTAGTATCGGCAGCAGCGCTGCCAGCAGCAACGCCGTCGCCGTTGAAGCCGAACGTCGCAGCTTCGGCCAATGGCTGATGGACGGCATCACCTCGATCTCCGTGGAGCCCACAATGTTCCTGTATATGTTCGCCTTCATGATCACATCCGTGGTCGAGCAGAACTTTTTCCTGCAAAAGGCTTGCCGGGTGAACAACAACTTCACCGCGGAGATCTGCGATAATATTAATGATCCAAAGAACGAGGCCTACAAGAAACAGTCGCTGGACACCACGGCCTGGTTCCATCAATGGGAGAACATCTCGGCGCATGTCTTTCCCATCATTCTGGCTCTCTTTCTCGGCTCCTTTTCGGATCGACGGGGTCGCAAGTTGCCCCTGCTCATGGGGCTGGTGGGCAAGTTCATTTACTCCTCCATGGTGGTGGTCAACGCCATGATGCCCACTTGGCCAGTGGAGTACATCATCTACACGGCCACACTGCCATCGGCATTGACTGGCGCTGATGTGGCCATATTTGCCTCCTGCTTTGCCTACATATCGGACATAACGACGCTGCAGCAGCGCACAATTAGGGTGACCATACTGGATGTTGTCTACCTGACTGCGATGCCAACGGGAGTTGCCCTGGGCTCATTTCTCTTTTATAACGCCTTCAATCAGTCCTATGCCAACATGTTTGCAGTTAACGCTTCCTTGTTGGCCCTGGCGATTATCTACACACTTTTGGCCCTCAAGGTGAGTTTTAGTTTATCGGGGGTGCCATAGAAATCACTTTTGCTTGAATTTCACTTAAATTTCATACAAATTCCAGTGAAATTCAAGCGAAAGCGATTTCTGTGGTACCCATGTATAATATAAACTTTATATTATAAAGTATAAAGATATAAAGCTAATATCGACGCACTTTTGCATGAAATTACAGTACATTATATTACTGAATTTTACAAATAATTCCCTATTCGAAATTCCTATACAGTCGAACTTCCCTAATTACCAATATTTTTATTTAAGTTTACGTAAACTTTCGATCGAGTTAGAGAGATTTCGATTAATAGAAACTGTATCTGTAATGGGACTGTATCTTTAATGGGAATCATTTACATGCTAAAGAGTATGAAAACTAACCTTAAATCAAACAGTTGATACAGTACAATTTTCACTTTAAAAAAATGTTATGTTTTGCATTAAACAGTCTACAGATAAAATAGAATTTCATTTCTTGAAGAAACTTTTTTCTCCGCAAAGTTGAGAAATAAAAACTCTTTCAAGGAGTATTGCTGGTTGGAAGGCTGTTTTTGAACCTTATTTAAAAAAAATCTTATTTGAAAACGGAAATAGTTATTTAAATTCTGTTTTTTTTTATTGTATTAAGAACATATTGAATTAAATAAAAAATTTTTTTGTTTTCTTTGTACGAGGGCTGTTCAAAAAGTTGTCGGCCTTCAAAGTTGGACGTCGAAAAAAAAGGTATGCTGTCTGCGGACCAATAACTCCGCTTCGGATCATCAGAAATTAAAAAAGTAAACGGCGTTAGATTCAGTACAGATGTAATTCGGATCCCTACCTCAATCATAATTTTGCGATTTTTTTTTACAAAATGGCGGCCATTGAAAAACAAAAAATCGGTTTTCGGGACATTTTTTTTTGAGTTTAGTGTAAAAAAAATATAGTAAAATTTTTTTAAAAATTACTGTTGAGGTAGACCATAATTGTGAGAATTCTGCGTTGATTGCACTTTGTTTCATCAAAATCGGTTCAGACATACGGGCGCAATCCGTGCCGCAGCTTCCGAAAAAAGTGGTTTCGAGATAAACGCGTTTAAAGTTTTGACTTCACATGCATTAACATTAAAATTGCTTCACAAATTTCGAATTTCAAATAACCCCTTTAGGACAATATTCTCAAATATCCAAGCTATAAAAATATGCAAAAAAAAAATCGAATAAATGTTTGCCAACCAGCAATATCCTCTTAGACAGTCTACACATAAAATAGAATTTCATTTCTTGAGAAACTTTTTTCTCTGCAAAGTTGAGAAATAAAAACTCTTTCAAAAAAGTGTCCTAATTAAAAGTGTCTTTATATGAAATTAACTTAAAAATTATCAATTTCCTAAGAGTATGACATTTGATAATTTCAAAACACTTTCCAAACTCCCTCTTATCCTTTTCTCACCCCCTACAGTGGCAAACGACGCCCAATCAGCGTTCGTTGAAGGAACTCGGCTGCTGTGGCATCTGGGCGGATTTCTTTGACAAGCAGCACGTGAAGGATTCGTTTGGTGTCCTGGCCAAGCGTCGCTTGGGCCACAGACGCAGCTTCCTGTATATCCTGCTGATCAGCATGGCATTGTATACATTCCAACGGGATGAGGGCAACTATTTGTATCTGTACACGTTTGACAAGTTCAACTGGCAGGTGAGTTCCTACAGCACCTTCAAGACCTTCAAGTCCTCGGCCTTTGTCATCATGATGCTGCTGGCTGTGCCCGTGATGAACAAGTTGCTCGGCTGGCGCGATACGGTAAGTATTGTCATTATTCTGGTCATTTCATTAGCTGATTTTGTTTCTGTTTTTTTTGTTTAGACCATCATATTTATTGGCACCTGGGCACATGCGATTGCCCGTTTATTTTATTACTTTGCCCCTGGTCCAACATTTTTCTATGCTGGTGCCGTTGTCTGCAGCTTGGGTCCCATTGTGGGTCCCATGATCCGCTCGATGACCTCCAAGATTGTGCCACAGTCGGAGCGGGGCAAGGTCTTTGCCCTGCTCTCGGTCTGCGACAATGCGGTGCCCTTCATCAGCGGCGTTTGCTACTCACAAATCTATCGTGCCACGCTCCGAACCAACCACGGAGGAGGCGTCTTTCTCCTGACCATTGGCACCCAAATGGCCGTATTTGTGCTGATTCTGTAAGTATCTAAAAGGCCAAACTTCTAATTTCTTTTTTTGACAATTAATCGAGTTAATTAAATCGATTTTTATGAAAATTCGAGAGCTCATTAGAGTTTGTTCATCGTAGTTAATTTGCAGAATTCAGTTCAGTTAATTGTGGCATGAAAAGTTGATACAATGTTAAAAATTTAATTTAATTCTCTTAAAAATCGTATTCTTCTTGTTCCTATTTGAACGTAATTAGTTAAATTTGAATGCAGACTAAATTTAGAGACCAAACTTTGAACATAATGACATTCCGCTTGGAAATCCAATGCGTTTTGGCAAAGTTATGACATTTGAAAGTTGTTCTGAAATCTCTTTTTATATATGTCATCTCTCTCTTTCTCCCTCTACAGTTGCATTCACATTGTGCTGGGCAGAAATTCGCTGGCCGTGCCCGTCGTGGAGGAGAATGAGAGCGGACTGATTAGCAGCGAGTCGGCCACAACAGATTCGCAGCCCAGAAAGACGGAACAGGAGTCCACATAATAAAGAGCTAGCTGCTCTTCTTATTTAAACATTACACTTATTAAACATCACGTATAAAGAAAAGACATGCGAAAAGACAATACAAAATCAAACAATATTTTTAATGGCCAACGAGAGTTGTGCACAATCATGATGCCTACATTTTCTGTTTGTGATAGATGAAAATCTTTTAAGCAAAATAACATGTTAGATTCGCTGATTGTGATGCTTGCTATTGATTAAAAAAAAAATGTGTAAATTAAAAAAAAAAATAATAATAATAATAGTATTCTAAGAAAAAAGAAATACTATAAATAAATAAATGATTTTATTTTTTATTAAACAATTTTCTTTGTTTAAATTGGTGGCTGACATGGTAAAAATTAACAAACAAGACTCTGGCTTCCATTATAGGCATATTTTGAAATAAAAAAGCTTTATAAATTACATATTAAATATTTAAATTATTACAATAGCTGATTAATGATTTTGGTAAGAAATTAAAACCGTTCTCTGTCTATTTTGAAGGAAAATAACTTTGAAAATTGCAGAAAGATTCCCATATTAAGAATTAAAATTATTTTTATAGCTTCTTGGTGATTTTAAAATATATCTTTTTCAGGGACCGTAATCATTATGAGTTTTATTATAAAAATTAGATAGTAATGATTATTTAAAGATTTTTAAGGATTTTTTTCAATGATAATGATCAAATTTCAGCGAAAAAAATAAAACTCACAAGAAATCATTATTTGTGATTTTTATTTTTTCGTTCAAAATAAAACTCACTTTTAAAACCGATAACGTAATCATTTTAAAGATTTGTTTTTGCGTTTTTTGGGTCCTCTGGGTTTCTTTTAAAGGGATATGCTAAATACTTTGTGGAAATCCTACACAAAAGCCATGAATTTAAAGTGAGTTTTATTTTGAGCGAAAAAAATAAAAATCATAAATAATGATTACTTGTGAGTTTTATTTTTTCGCTCAAATTTAATCATTATCATTATGTTTTTTTGTATATGTATTCTAGTCATTGATTTTTTGATGTGAAAAACTTTCAACAATCATTATTTTCGGTCCCTGATATTTTTCCAACTTTGAGCTCACCGTTGTTGCTTATTTATTTTTGGAGAGTGTGCGCTGTTTCTCGGCATGCTCCACCACCTGCTCGTCCACGAAGAGACCCTTGCGACGCCGCACGCTGTCCATGTAGACCTTGGCCCGGTTCGCCGAGTCGGCCTTCTCGCCAAAGTGCATCAGTTCCTCCTCGGTTGTGGGCAGCCAGAAGGGATCAATATCAATCACCTGAAAGAGAGCAGAGCAGAGGATCATTTTGAGTATATGCTTTCCAGGAATTCATTTAGACACAACGGGGGCGGGGTCGGGCCACTTGAGAAAGGACAATGGAATTGGAATTGCAATTGACAATTGAAAGGCGTCGTTTGGTCTATGCGCCTGCGCCTCAGCCTCATCCTGCTTAATTCTTTGTGGACTGGAAGGTTCACGGTTCGTGATTGGATTTACGTGATATTTTACGAGAGTCCTTTTCACAGTCTGTGTGTGTGTGTGTGTGTGTGTGGAAAGCGTGCATTTTCACATCTTCATTTTCATTGTTAGACTCAAGAGGGTCGACATTCAAATGTCTGTGCGCATCTTTAATGACTTTCAGCGGGAAGGGAAGGAAAGGGAAGGGAAGGAAAGGAAAGACAAGGCAAGGCAACCAAAAGGACAACATTCATTGCGTGATAGAGCACGACAGGATACGCAGAATTTGTATTTTATTTTTCCTGAATGGCGTGAAGTTTTTGCTCCTTTCTACAGTTTTTACAGTGATTGATGATTGCCAACGTGTCGCTACTCAATTCTCTCAATACGACTTCGATTCTCTTGTCTCTTGTCTCGTGTTTTGTTTTGTTTTCTTTTGTTGTTGTTCTGTTTGGAAAGGACACGCACTTGAGTCACACAGCGGGCGGGTGTCAGACGTGTTGTTCTCTTCTCTTCTTTCTCTTCTGAGGAATCCCATTCCAGCAAAGTCTACTCAATGCCAAGAAACTTTGGCTTATAATTACCAGGCACCAAAATAATTAAAAATTTTTTAAAACTGAAAATTATTTGCAGATACACTCAGGCCAATATTTATTCGTACACCCTTTTTTTACATTAACAGCTATGTAAGTCAAGTCTGCACAGTAAAAAAAATATATATGAAAAGGTCGTTTAAATTCCGTTTGAATAATACAAAACTTTCCTTAACCCATTAAGTACCCATTGAAAATTTTGAATTTGAAAAACATTTTTCCTCGGTTTTTTACAAAAAATATTTTGATGCATAAAAATTCTAGGAGTGACTGCAAAAAAGAATTTCCAAAAATCTTTTTCCTAGTATTTTATATGGGTTTTTGAAAATTACTGAAAATGACAATTTTAACCCACTTTTCACTACAAAAAACAATTTCAAAAAATTAATTTCAAAAAATACTAGGAAAAATATTTAGAATTGTTTGAATTTTCTGCATCCAACATATTATTTGTAAAAAATCGAGGAAAAAAGTTTAAAAATAGACTTTTTTTAAATTCAAAATTTTCAATGGGTACATAATGGGCTAAGGAAAGTTTTGTATTATTCAAACGGAATTTAAACGACCTTTCCAAATATGTTAAAGAATAAAAAAGAGTGTACGAATAAATGTTGGACTGAGTGTATACAACAATAAATTAATATAAAAATCTTATTATATCTAACTAAAAAAATATATAATTCAGCTAAAAATAAAATTTATCATCCATTTATTTATAATTTTTATTAAACTATATTTATATTTTCATTATAGCATATGAAATAATAAAACAAATATAAATGTAAATACTTTTTGAATCGGCAAGTGTATCTTTGATAAATTATATAAATGTCCGTTTCAAATTATTTCAATTTTTTTTATAGACATTTTAAAATAATATTTAATAGGACAAATATTTAAAAATAAGTTCTAAATTTATTTTTTTAGATACAAAAATACGAGTTTAGATTAATTTATATCAAAAAAAATTAAATTAAAGTTATTCATATTCCTGAATATTCCATAAAGATTTAGTATATTAAGGATTTTTTTAGGTTTATTTTATTTTCGGGTTATGCATTTGTTTTAAGCCAAAGCTCCCTGGTTTATTCAGCCAGGATTTTCAGTTTCAGTTCGTGCTGTGGCGAAACTTTATTTTATTTTATTTTTATTTTCATTTTTATTTTGCACCATCTGTTCGCACTACGCTAAACTGCGGCTCAGTTCCCCCATGTAGATCATTATCGGGCACAACGTTTCGCTTGTTTAACAACCACTAACAACGCCAGCACAGGAAGGAGTTGGGCCAGAGTGGATCAGAGGAGGGAGGGGAGGGAGAAGAGAAGAGGTGAGAGAGGAAGGAGGCAGTAGCAGTAGCCAGCATGATCACGACAACGACACGCGGCCAAAGATTATGGCAGGGGACAGAGGGGCAGGAGAGGAGACAGGGCAGAGCAATCCCGATTCGGATCCCAAAGCCGTTTCCAACAATCCATGTCACAACAACAACTATCCTTTTGCCTACATGTCTACAACAACAACAACAATTACAAGAACAACAACAACTTGAGATGATCATCATCTTGAGAAGCTGTAGGGTCGTCGCTGCTTTCCCTACGCACAACGCAGTTCGTCAAGAAGACAAAAACAACAACAACAGTATAAAAAAAAGAGCTTCCCCCCCTCTCAAGACTTGGAGCTGAAGTGCTCCAGAAGTGCGCAAAGCTTGCGTCTGAGCCGGTCCAGACAAATGAGCAGCAATCTGTTGTTCTACACTGACAGAAAAACTAGACTTTAGTAATTAATGGGGTACATAATATTAAAGTTAAAACAAAAGATTTTGAGTTCTTTTGTTTGAGTTTGCTTTTAAAAACTATGCTCTGTATCTGACAAATTGTCATAGTTAATGCTAGTGCTTTTTGCACAGTGTACTGGTAGAAACAACAGCCAAAGGTAGCTCATAAAAACACTTGAAGGTTGTTATCCACACCAGTTGATCACGCTGCAGCTTAACAACAGTGAATGTCTGAGATTTTATAATTTCTTCTAATATATGTAAAGTAGGGAAAGTGGGGAATAAGAAATTCATTAAAGAATTTCTTAAGAAATAAACTACGAAATTCAGTAAAAAGTTTTGACTGCAAGTCGTTGAAGATTATATACTTAAGATCTGGGCAACAGAAATTTCTTAATCAACTCAAAATACTAGAATGCTGAAACTATTCAGACTGATAAAAAAGATAAAATATACAGAAAAAATTTTATTTTCGACAGGGAACTAGAAGTATTCAAAATATGTTTCTTTTTTTTTTAAATTGTTTAAAAATATGTATTTCTGCTTAGCATATTGTAAAGTCTGTAAGTAAAGTATCCAAAACTCAGCATTTTTATAAGATTACAGTGTATAAAGAAGAAATTTTGTTTTTAAAAAAGTTATGTTAAAATAAAGAGCATATAATGCATAATGGACAGAACCAAGATCGTAAAAAGAGCTCGGTGAACACTATGAATTAAAGTCTTTTTTATACAAAAGATCGTAGTTATCATGGTAAATTTGTGTAAATTTAAATAGGAATTTTAGTTCAGATATTATCTAAATAAATTGAACAATCTTATTATTTAGAAAGCACTAAAGTAGTTGAAAAATTGCCAGATAAAGGGAATAGCTTTCAAATGAAATAACCTTGAAAAGAACATTTATTTTCCAGTAAAAAAGTTGAGTTTACATTTTTACATTTTGGCGTATGACTTATCTTCTAAAAAACCTCTACGAGGTAAAAATCTAGTGACGAAAACATTTCCATGCCCCAAAATTGCTGAGACTCAATTTTGTGACGAACAATATTAAATTGTACATGTAAATTATTCTTTAAAAAAAAGTTTTTTAAGAAATTAAATATAAATTAAATCAAAGACAATTTATATACCATAGCATTTGTATTTAATTTTGAGACTTTTAAGAATCTTATGCAAAAATCTAAAATATAACTTGACACTAATTATAAATTTGTCTTTTAACAAACAATCTGTATCATCGGCATAGTTAGACATGAGGTAAGGTAGAAGTATAGTAAAGTAAATGTAGAACAACACATTGTATTCGTAGTCAGTTCGTAACATATTTGTCATGGCTTTATGAGGGGGCCTCTAATAAACACGCAGACGCGTGAGTCGCTCGATTGTCTCTCTCTCTCTCTCTCTCTCTCTCTACCAACATTGTGTTGTGTGTATCTGTGTGTGTGTGTTTGTGGAGTGTGTTTACCTGTCCAGTTATATGTCCGCATGCAGGTAATTTACGCAGCAGCTACCGAAATACGCCTGACGCGGCAGCTGTGGTAGGGGCAAGACTACAAAAAAAAAATAAAATAATAATAATAAAAAAAGAAAAAAACCAAACGCGCAGTCGAGATTATTATCGCGCGCCAGAAACAGAGCCACAAACACACAGACACAGACAGAGACAGAGACAGATACAGAGCCGCAGTCAGTGCTGTCGATGACGGTGTCTCAGCCACCACACAGCCCATTTTACAGACCAGAGAGTGCCACAGCAACAACAACAACAACAAGAGGAACAACAACAACAACAAGAGGAACAACAACACACGTTGCGCATGCGCTGCAAAGTCGAGCCCCGAGTTTTCGAGCCTCGACGAGCGTCATTTTGACAGCGCGCACAATGCAAACCACGTTCCACTTAAGCGCAACAACAACAGCAACAACAACCACAACAACAACCACAACAACAACCACTAGCTAAAGGATTGCCACAGCCACTTGGATAAGCACTTGCCAGCTTGCTTGGACCTTGCAGACAAACTTACGCGAGTATATGTATGTTTACGTATGCGAGGGTCAACTGATCACTTTGGGCGGCAGTCCGTAATAAGTTCCCGATTCTTCTTACCTAATAAAAATATCTTTTTTGAGCAGTGCCAAAACTTTTTTTTTAAGAATAATTTACATATACAATTTAATATCGTTCGTCACAAAATTGAGTCTCAGCAATTTTGGGGCATGGAAATGTTTTCGTCACTAGATTTTTATCTCGTAGAGGTTTTCTTAGTAGAGAAGTCATACGCCAAAATTAAGCTAAGGAAAACTCAACTTTTTTACTGGAAAATAAATGTTATTTTCAAGGTAATTTCCTTGGAAAGCTTTTCCCTTTATCTGGCAACTTTTCAACTTTTTATGCTTTCTAAATAAAAAGATTGTTCAATTTATTTAGATAAGCAAGGGTGCCACAGAATTCGCTTTCGCTTGAATTTCACTGAAATTTGTATGAAATTTAAGTGAAATTCAAGCGAAAGCGATTTCTGTGGCACCCCTGAATATATGTATTAAAATTCGTACTCAAATTTATACAAATTTACCATGATAACTACGATATTTTGTATAAACAAGCCTATAATTTATAGTATTAACCTAACTCTTTCCGATATTTTTGGCAAGTTGACCGCAAGATGTCGCTTCGAGATGTGCGATTGAAGTATACTGCTAGACAAGAAATAAGTTATCTTCAAAGACCGGCTGTTAATATTGAAAAGCGAATAATATTGAACAAACTATGTATAATAAAGATATCCTTTCTTTTTTAATTTCTTATTGCGTTCAGTGTAAGCTTGTGCATATATTTATTTATTCAAAAGATTTATTTAGCAATAATTTATGACTACCGAAGTTATGTATAATATGTTAAAGAACTCGCCTACAGTATTTAGCTACCTTCCCTAAATAACAATATCCAACAAAATTTCTAATTTGACTAAATAAAGTGTGTGCTAATGACTTATCAGTTAACCCTCGCATAGGTATATTTATATAGTTTGTATGTAGTTATTCTTATGCTGTGTATTTGTGTCTGTGCATTTGCAGCGCAGACTTTAGGGCACTGCCACGGCCTCAACCTCAACCTCAACCTCAACGTGAACCTCAGGCTACGTTGCCTTTGCCTTTGCCTTCGCCTCCATCTTCTTCTTCTCCTTCTCTTCCGTCTGTATCTTCGCCTGCTTTCCTCCTCCATTGGAGACTTTCCCTTTGGGGGTCTCTCTTCTGTCTTCAGGTACAAAACGAGTTATCAGATTATTTGTTATTTGTCTTCGTCTGCTGTTCTCTTATTGCTCCCCCCATCCCATCCTTCTGTTCCCCTCTTCTGTCCCTTTCCATTCTCGACTCTGTTGTTTTTTTCCTGCTCTGTTTTGTTGTATTTGCTGGCTCTTCAAGTAGTTTATGAAGTTATGCCTCGCATATGCAAAGCAACAGCAACAACAACAACAGCAACAGAATAATAATAATAACAATAATATGCGACGCGTTAATGATAAACACTTCAAACAAGCAACCACAACAAATGAAAGGTTCTCCTTCACCTCCAACTCCACCTCCACCTCCACCTTCACATTCTCCACCTCCACCTACAGTTGAGTAGGTAAGACCAGTAGCCAAAAGCCGCTGCTGTTGCATTTGGGGCGAGTGTGTCTCAAATTGGGGATTTGGGACTTGCAACGCTGTCAAAAGATGATGCCTGCTACAGTGTTACCTCTCTCATAAAGGCAGTCCGCAAACTATCATATTAATTATTTTAAAGTAAACGCTAAAATTTGTATTAATAGTTCGAATGAGTGACAAAAGTACAGTGTATCCTCTCTCATAAGGGCAGACCCAAAATTATAATATTAAATCCCTAAAATAAGCGCTAAAAATGTTATCGATAGTCCAATTAAGGGTAGTCCAAATTAGAGAATGACACACGTAATGCGTGGTACAGTTTTACCTCTGCCTTAAGGCATGACAACTGAAACAATAATACTATTCTGATCAAAATAAGCCAAAAGAAAGATATCGATAGCTACATTAGGGGTAGTCCACATTGAGAAAGCTCTTCTGGGCATTGAGTTAACACAGTTATAAAAACTTTAAAACCAAAAGTATATAAATTTTCCGCTAAAATAAGCGATAAAAATGCAATCGATACTGCAATTAGGGGTAGTCCGCGTTAAAAAAAAGCAATAGTAGGTCTTCATAAACTGCTTACTCTTACAACTTTGAGTCCCAATACTTTTTTGATTTACTTTTAGAAAAAACTGCTATCGATAACAACATTGAAGGTAGTCCATATTTAAGAAAAGCAAGAGATTAACTTTTAATTTTGTTATATTTGCTATTAAGACTGACATCAGCTTTTTTTTACAATATTTCCGACATTAAATGGGCGCTAAAAATGTTATCGATAACACTGTTAAAGGTAGTCGATCTTTCATAACAATAAAAAAAATTAAATACTTGTTAAATTATATGACTGTACCCACTCTGCACGTCGAGCAATATGCCCTATGGCCCTAATCAATTTACAGGGTATGCAACAACTCAAATAATAATAACAAAAGCGCGCAATACGGTAGCAACAACGGCAACAACAGTAGCAACAACAACAGCAACAGCAGTATATTTATGCTGTCCATACCACAGTGCGTATGAGTGTGTGTGATTTGTGTGTGTGTGTGTGTGTGTGTGAGGCCTTAATGCGTTACGTGAAGTGAAAAATATATATGAAAACTGAAAATTAGTTTCTGCTGCTGTTGCTGTTGTTGTTGCGATTCTATGGATGAGGATGAGCTGAAGTTTGCTCGGGGCCAAAAGGTCGTCGTGCCCGGGGGTCAACAGGAGGGGGAAGGGGGTGTTAACAGAGAGAAAGAGAGAGAAGAGACGTTGAATTAACAGCTTAGTTGATTTGCTGTTGTTGCAGTTGCTGATGTTGTTGATGTTGCAGCAGCAGCAGCTTAACGAACTTATTGTGGGCCATGTTGTTGATGATGCGGCAAGAAAATTTCAAATGCCAACCTGAAATGCCCACATCTAACTCTCTCTCTCACTCACTCTCTTACATTTTCTTCTCCCTCTCTCTCACTCACTGTCTTTCCTCTTCACTCTATTGCCACTTGAGGCAACATTCGTTGCATTCGTTGTTATTATGGGCACGTGACAACTGCGCCCACGTTGCGGTCACTTTAACAACAACGCTCACGCATTCAACAACTGGGCGTTTTTGTGGGCGTGGCAAATAGACGCAGGCGTAGCACACATAACTGTTTAATTGTTCAAAAATTTCAACAGCATTTCAAGATGTGTTGGCCAACTTCAACAGCCAGGTGACACACATCAAAGTTGTTTGTTGTCGATTTCTGTTCATTGATGTTGTTGTCATTGATTATTATTGTTGTTGTTGATTGTTATCGTTGATTGTTGTTGTTGATTGTCGAATTCTAATTGGTAAAACGCACCAAGTTAGCTTTCCATTGGCTGATTAATGCACTTATTTCTGTTGAAGCCGCTCAACTCAAAACTAGTTTCCGTTTGAATTTCTACAGGAAAAACGCACACGGAAAGTCACAAGCGTTCCCCACTTAACCCCCCACCCCTCCACTTCTTTCAGACGGACGCTGGAAATGCGTATGAAATTATACGAAGCAGCAAAACAGACAACAACAAGAGTAACAACAACAACAACACTGGATTGCGATGCCGGCAAAACTTTAGCTGAGAAATAGAAAATCACCGGAAGTCATTATACAAAAACTTGTTGTTATCGATTGGTTGGGCGATATACAACATACACACACACGCACACTTATGGAGCATATTTACTAACACCAACACACATACCTGAAGCTGTTTTGCACACCCGACAAAATAAAAAACAAAAATACGCTTTCGATTAAGCAAAATAAGCTCAAAGAAAACTTTTTAAATGTGGACTTTGGGAGAAAGGATATGGAATATTACAACTAGAATGTATAGAATGTATTTGATGAATATTTAATAATTCTAGTCAACATTTAAAAGGTATAAGAACAATTATATTTAAGTTAAAAGTTAAAAAGTTCTCAACATTTAGATGAAGTTAATTTTTTCAAATCATATTATCAATTTAATTTTCTAAAAGTGATTCCTATGCTAACCACAGTGAACCACTAATGTCTTCATACACCATAAATTGGTCAAATTTGGGTATAATAAAGATGTTTTGATGCGGTTTTTTTATGTTAATCTTTTGTTCACTTAAATTCCGTTCGATTTTGATTTAAAAAAAAAGGCAATTTTTCAACTTTTTTCCTCGATTTTTCGAAAAAATAGTTTGATGCAACAAAATTCTTGAAACAATTCTAAGAGTAAAAATATTTTTGCCAGTACTTTTTATGATTTTTTGAAAGTTGCTAAAAATTACTATTTTAACCCCTTTTTCATACAAAAAGTGTACAATAAAAATAAAAATAATATAATAAACATATTCTTCAAATTATTCCTATGCTAACTATATGTTATGTTAACAATAACTATAATTATGTTAACATATTCAGCGAAAACCAATCTAAATTTTGTCTACCTTTAAAAAAAATTCTTTTGTGCGAATTTTCAGCTAAATAACTTTAAGTTTAAATTAGTTGGCCTAGGCTAGACAGACAGAATAGACAGTTGCCTCAAGAATTTAAAGCTCATATAATATACTTACATAAAAATATAATTAACAAACTACGTGACATAATTATGCTACCCTACGCAACAGAGTATAAAAATAAAACAAATTCCTTGGCTTTGCGGTTTTCTTAGTTTTTTTTTCCAAGAAGTCTGTAAACTTGTTTGCACATAATAATAATAAAAAGCGGTATGATATAATACACAAAAACAAAAATAAAACTCAATTTGCTTTCAGTTTAAGAAAGACGAAAGCTGAGAAATTTTTAAGAGTTAATTTTGTAATTTTTGCACCATCTCTTCAACAATTATTAAAACTTAAGCGACAATTTTGTGTGGTGTGCTTTGGATTGCGTCTATATATATTAATCATTTTCTAGCTCATCCGCTTGCCCAGTGGGGATCAAAATCAACTGTTTAGCAATGCTACAAAATGGGATTGAAAGTGCGACAAGGTCAGGGGAAAGGCCGCCCGCTTTTGAATGAGGTACTTGAATTTCAGCCAGAGTTGCCACAGTTGCCACAGCTGCTGTAGCCTCAAATGGACCATATAACTTTCAGAGCAACTGTTGTCGCTGTCGTTGCTGCTGCTGTTGCTATAGATGTTGCTGATGTGGTTTTAGCTTATAAGACTTCAGCAGAAGGCAGCAGCAGTTAACCAAAGGTAAGCTGAGATTTTAGCTGACCAAACAGAGACCGCAGATTGCAGAAGGTAAAGGCAACAGAAAAAAAGGCACGCACATGGCATATGGCCAACAACATCAAGGGGGTTTCATCTCTGACTGCGTGGCGCACTTGCGCCAAAATCACCAGCAACAACATTAACCAGCAACAACAGCAACAACATCTGTAACAGCTGCGTTGATTTGCACTTACCTCCCAGTGACTGAACATCAACTGGGGACAGGCGAGGCCAGATGTCTGTTTGCGCATCTCCTGCGCAAAGTTGAAGGATTCAATGACCGGCAGCAGACAGGTCACGGCAAAGTTGCCACTGCCCTGTGTCAGGTCACCCGAGAGAATTTTGCCATGACGTCGTCCAATTACCGCATACATTTTACCTGTAAAATAAACAGAGCAGAGAAATTATTAATAATAATAATCAAAAGAAAAATGTATAAAATTCCTAAGTGTTTGAAAAATAATAGATATAATGCGACAACATTAGTTAGACAGACAATAAATGGTTTTAGGGGGTTTCGAATCTACGTTGAAAGCTTGAGAAAAAATAAAGTAATTTTAAAGTGGAATGCAAATGAATACAAATAATAAATATAATAATTATCATTCACATGTATTTGAAATGTCACAAAAATCAACTTTTAAAATTATACGAAATTATGGGATATTATTTATTATTAGCCAGTAAAATCAACTGATTTTTGTAATAGACTTTTCAATAAAATGTGGAATTTTTTACTTTACAAAAGTAATTTTATATTCAACATTAAAAATCATGATTAAAATGTTGCCAGAGGAATTCCCGAATGTCTTCCCTTAAAAAAATGAAGAAGATTTATGCCATCGTAGAAAAACTCTTGGTGTTGTTTTTCTTCATAAATTAATTAATGGCGAGATTGATTCTCGTGTTCTTTTAGAACGTGTATTTATTTTTTTAAATTTTTTGTATCTTTTCAGTTTACCATTAAATTCAACTATATATATTAAATTTAATTTTTATATTTATTAACTTATACTTTAATTTTTATTTAATTGGTCAACTGCTCTTAGTTGACATTAAATAAATAAATAAAAATATTTTTCATATTATTTAGAAAGTAGTCTTATTTCATATTTGATAATAATATAATTTAGAGGAAATAATGATTGAGCTAAATGACAACGAAGGAAATAATCTTTCAAAATATTATCATTCAAATTAGTAGCGAATAATAATGAAAAGGAAGTATCATTAAAGTATATTAAAACTCATAAAAAAACCTCTTTACGAGGTAAAAGTCTAGTGACGAAAACATTTTCATGCCCCAAAATTTCTGATATCCAATTTTGTGACGAATAATATTAAGTTTTACATATAAATTATTTTAAACAAAATTTTGGCACTTGGCACATTGCGCTAAAATGTCTCAATTCTTCATACCAAATAAAACTCACTGTTTTGCGCAGTGCCGAATGCTAAAATTTTGTTTAAAATAATTTATATGTAAAACTTAATATTATTCGTCACAAAATTGGATATCAGAAATTTTGGGGCATGAAAATGTTTTCGTCACTAGACTTTTACCTCGTAAAGAGGTTTTTTTATGAGATATCAGAAATTTTTGAATAAGTCATCAGAAATTTTGTAATTGCAATATTTTTTGACAGTATAGCTTTGTCAACTTTGTTTATTGTTTGTACAAGCTAAAACAAACTGTCTGGCAACACTAGTCCCCTTTACATACACACATGCCCAGCGCAAAAGCTATCAGCACTTTTCAACTCTGGCTGCTATGACACTTTGCTGCTGCTGTCCTATTCCCATTCTAAGTAAAATGTATATATTCAGTTAAAAAGTGGAAAAAATTCCTTATTTCACCTGTAGCTGTATAGGTATGCCTAAGAGCCCTTCAAAATACCTTTTCAACAATATATAGATAACATCTGTAGCTTCT
>JBAMBK010002084.1:0-23371 GCA_037043435.1 Drosophila suboccidentalis | reverse complement strand
AGGCGAGAACTAAACTCAGTTGATTGGCAATCAACAATCGACGTTTTGTAAATAACCAGATTGATTTGCATAGATGGGGACAGGTTTTCGTATGGGGTTTGCCCCATTCTCTCTTTTGCCTAGGTAATGCAAGATCGCAGATAGATAGAATGCATCTCCGACCCCATCTGCCCCTGCAAATCCAAGCAAAATAACACTAGCCAGGAGTCGCCAGAAGTCGCAAATGCTGCTCAAAGCATTAAAGATGTCTGTCAAACAGCTGGTATTTATTTATAGAAATTGCAGTAGATGTATTCGTCTCTCTCTTACCACAATCTCTCACCTTTCTCATTGGTTCTTATCGCTAATTCAAAATACTGCCATTGCCTGAAAGAGAACTTTGCGCGTTCGTTTATTAGATGAAAAGTTAAAGATCCTATCGCTTTGACAAGGCTGCTTTTAATATGCCAAAAGCAAAAGTATATTGAGAATTATGTCAGTTGTATGGAAGCAAGGTATTCGTACATACATATGTACGTATATAAGTATATATGTGTACTTGTTTAAGTAGCAAAAACTTTTAAACAACAATAAACGCACACAAACTCAATTTTTAGCTAAAGCAGCAGCAATTTCTCCTTCTTCTTATTCTCTTTCTCCTTCTTCTTCTACTTCCTTGTTCATTCCCCACAATTGCCGCATTGTTGTTTTGGCTTGGAGGGTTTCCTTTTTTCACAGCAACTTTTATAATCAGTTTCAAGTTTGTTAAGCTTTTGTGGTAATTTGTTGGGGATTTGCGCGTAAATTTTATTCGTTTTGCCAAATACTCATAACTGAATGAAATACGAGCATGAACTGTTTGTTGGCCAAGTTAAGCAGAGAGGAGAAGGAGGAGGAGGCTAATGGCCAAGACAGCCAACGTTTGACACTTCTGACAGCCCGTATTGAGACATTCATATCCGACCAATTTGACTGCAACTCATGCTGATTTGCTTCCGCAGCAAACAGTTGCAAACAGTTGCAACCTGTTGCCCCTCCCTCCCTCCGTTTCTACCTCCCTCATCCTGTCCCCTTGAGTGGCAGGAAGTGCATGTTCGTTGCAAATTGAACGCATTTCGCATTGACTGGCATTGAGGCGTTATGGCAGACATTAATTGGAGGGCATTAGGCAGCGAAAAACCTTAGATGAACTTGGCCAATTTGCTGTCAATTGCAAGGCTAATACACAGTGCGAAAAGATCGAGTATTTCATTTATTTTATCTTTTTATTTTTTAAAATTTACCCTTGACACTTTTTTAATAAATTCTTTTGACTTTTTATCTGATGCTTCATCATAATTATATAATGAAGAATCACAGATGCTTAATTTGAGTTTATTTGACTCTTTCGTTCTGTGTAAAATCTCGAAGTCGTAACAATTCTTTTTATTTTTTTCTTGTCGTAACTTGGCTAACAATTTACATAAGGCGCAAAATTTTGTAAGTATCGCAAGTGCAAATACCACGATAACGTGAAAATATGAAAACAAACGCATCGGCACAGTTTTTGAAGAGGTCGCGACTCTGAGCCTCCTTGAGGCCAGTGCGGAGGGAGCTCTGCAGTTCCTGGTGCCAAGTGTTGAGAGCATTCTCCTCGATTAACATGGTCTGGAAGACATTCAGCAGCTGGACATGCCGCTCGACACGGGGACAGCGGACGAGCACCAGCATTTGCACATAGGGTCGAAATTTGATCCAGCGCTTGAAGTCCTCCACACAGATCTCGGTGCTGGCATCAATCAGCATCAGCTTGCAGTTGTAGTGATAGATGGCCTCCAGAATCTCTCGCTCCATGGGGCAGCTGAATGCGGCTCGCAGCTCAGGAGTCAGCATAAAGCCCAATTCGTGCGAGGGCGTTTGCATAGTCCAGGGATACTTGCGATTGGCAAAGTCATAGGCCAGTTTCTGGCGACGTTCGCCTTGCTTGCGCAGATGCTTCACCTCCTTGTCCACCCGCCGAATGCCCTTTAAGTTGGAGTTAGGGTTGTTCAATAAAAATCTATTCTTTTCTCAGATATAATATATTTGGGCGATATCTCTATCCGAGGATATTATCAATATCTATTTAATTTATGATAAATTAACAGTCAATTACCTGAAGCTTAATCACATTTAATTCAAAGACACGCATAGATAATGATATTTTCGATAATTTCGATATTTTATGTGAAAATATCAAGCAAAAGTAATCAAAATGCTATCAATAACTTGAAGTTGAAACACATTTAATGAGACTGGCGAAAGTCGTTTACACTGAGAGTATTTTGAAGTCATAGTGTCAAACTGCTTATTTTACTTATATTATAAATGAAACCAAAAAAATAGAAAAAAAATGCATGAAATTGATCGAAAAGTTAGTGCGGCAAAGACAATGATGCTCGTGCGAGTAAATCAAAGCATTAACCGGACATTGGCGGCTTGCAAGTGCTTTAAACTTGTGCTATAATGTGTTATAGGAATGACCCATATATGCTTGTGGCCATACATTCGCTTTGCCGTTTTGAAGTCGCCCCTAATTATGTTGGCGTTTAACTGTTTTTTTTTTATAGAAAACAAATATTACTTATCACAAATAAACCAACCAGAATTTTAAAGTCTGCATAGGGCATCCTGGCGGATATTTTGCATGAGGAGGAACAAAGAACATCAATAATTTTTTTTAATTATATTGCCTTATTTTAATATGCCCGGAGTTCCATAAGTTTAATGGTTTCGCCAGTCTTCTTGAGCATTTATGCATATAGTACACATTTTTTAAATTCGAGCCGTCAGAGTTTTTGTGGTGGAAATCGATTTTTTTTATCAATTTTAGACAGAGTTGTCACTTTTTGGGTCAAAAGTAGGCCGGTAATGACGCCGTTATTGATACTGGGACGCCGTAGAGCCTTTATATTTGAACCTAACTGTCAAATTTTTGTATGGTAAAGGCCAACTTGCGGGCTTTATAATATTGTTTTCATGTCAACATATCATCTATATCCATTTTATTTTTTTAAATATCAATACGCCTACCTGAGAGCCGCACTTCTCATAGTCCCCAAGAGCAGCTGCAGTCTGTAGCTCGGCGGCTTTATTCTCCGCCCTTTCGGCCTCCTCCTCGGACTCGGCCTGTCTTTTGGCTGCCCCACAGCAGAGCAGATCCTGTGGCGTCTCGTAGCCTGGATATCCCACCTTGCTTAACATCGAATGCCAATGGAGTTGATCAAATGTTTGGCGTGGTACAAAATATTCGGCAGATTCACTTTCCAGTTGGCACGGATTCTCATTGAGTATCAGCGGCCACAGTGTGTCGAAAAAGGAACTGTCCACAGGATTATCACCCGCTTTTCTGTTACCTTCGTCCTCACAGTCCATGTTGCGGCCTTTTGCTGTGTACTTTGAATTTCAATTATACGAATTTGGTGCTTTGTGACAGCAGTAAATGCTCGTTTTGTCTAACTGACAAACAATTCGTTCATTCGTATGTGCGTGTTTTTCCCATTCCCCAACATTGAGTATTTATCGGGGCAACGAGGCGTATGCGCAACAATTTCATTTTATTATCAGCGCATAAATCAGCTGCTGACTCGCATTCGCATTTTCTCTCTGGACATTTGTTTATATTTCCATCAAATTTATGCTCGTTCACAGCCATAACAACAACAACAACAACAAAAAGAACAACAACAATTTGCGTAAATTTTATGTCATTTGCTTCTTAGGTAGCCGAGTCCTTGATTTCATGAAACTCTGTTGCCACTGCAATGTGTCCACGATGAGGCGCAGTGGGCGTGGCTGTCTTAGCCAACAACAACAAAAAAGAACTCTCTATGTTTGTTTCTTTTTTTTTTGTTTTGTTTTGTTTTGTTTTCTGCCTGGGCTCATTAGCTTTTATGACTTTGATTTTATTGCCGCAGCTCAAAGCAGAGTGATGCTGAGATATGAAGGTCGATAGATGTGGAACATGCAATTTACTTTCATTTGAAGATTGTCACAAGTGAATAACCTACTTTGTGTTGGAAGAAGTTGTAATACTCTAGCAGACTTAGTATCAAAAACGAATGAAGATAGTTCAAAAGTTTTGAATAAAAACATATTTATTTATTTAGACTTAACAACATGAAATTAAAAAGAAAAGTCATAAGATTAAATTTATTATAATAATTATCATTATATCCACATCATATTAAACTAGTCAGTAATGATAATATTTAAATACAAAATAATAACAATAATAATCTAGAAATCATTTGCATGATTTATAATTTGATTTTGATGATTTTAAATGACTATTTCAATACATGTTTTTTATTGTATATATATTTCCGCCGTTAATTATGCCGTGCACACACACATAGATACGTATTACAAAAACTCCGCAAAGGGCATTCAAACATGTGTTGCATGCCACGGGGCGTATACGCTCTGAGAGACATTACGTATACGCCGCATGTGTGCCATAAATTTGGCTAAATCAATTGTGCGTGCTACTTTTAACGCGCTTGGCTGACTAACTGGCACGCCCACTGCTACGCCCACCTGCTGGCCACAAATCGAATTCAAAATCAAACCCAAAACTCTTATATTATAACCCTCATTTTTTTGTATTTTCTTTCATTTTTTTCGTTCTTTGTTTTTTGTGCTCTTTTTTGAAGGTAGCCTAGAAATTTATGTGTGAACAATTATTTCAAGTTCGCCGCCGCCGTTGCAAAATGTTAGGAATAAAATGTAGTGACGAATGCTTATTTTACGCTTCAGTTTTCCACAACTTATTGCAAATGTGATTTTCGTACACACAACTCGACTTGGGAAACATTTATTTTTTCTTTTGCAGCGCGACGGTGTGAAAATTTGATTTGTGCCTCGAGGCAGAAACAGAAGAAGAAGCTGCCGTTTTAATTTAATTCGGTTTTGGGTTCGGCTTTACCGACATGTGCAATGTAAGATTTATGGCAGACCGTTTACCAATAAAGCACCGGCTGCTCTCGAAGGTTGTCCTGATGGAATGAAATAGAATGGAGAAGGAGAAGGGAAATCGAAATTAATTTCATTGGAAATGCGTAGCGAGAGTGATATGACCGACCACACTTAAAGTTCTAGTAGAAATTGACAATAGCTCCCCCCTATTTAAGAACATTTCAAATTGCCTGGAACAACATTTCTGTGAGCTATTAAAATGCGACAGCAACAAGAAAATTCGCGACATTCGCCTGCTGGCAGAAATGCCAGTCAGCCAAAGAATGTATAAAAATTTATCTCTGTATTTATTGTGCTTTATTGGGGCACTCAAAAAGCATAAGGAGTATGGGAGCAGTAGAAGAAAGAAAATAAAAATAAAAACAGATGCCAAAACAAGCGGCAGGCAAACAAAATGCAAAGACAAGTAAGATCCATATTGACATAAAAGCCAATCATTTTAAAATAGCTTTAAGCAGAGGCGGCGACCAGCGAGTAAAACATCAAAAGCTGCTTTTTAAAAAAAGAGAAACAGAGAAACAAAAACACAACGAGACTCTGTCAAATTTAAGAACCGCTCGCACTGCGGAAAGTCGGAAAAACCCACGATTGACTCTGTGTGTGTGTATGTGTGTCGGGAAAATGTTTATTCAGTTATGCCATTCGAGTACCCGAAAAAAAGACAGTGGCAACCACTGCAAACCTACTCGTGGAGATACAAATTTCTGATGCAGTCACCGTCAAAATATTATGCACTTTGATCCCTGCCTGGCATTGGTCGCCTTTTTTCCGATTTTCCACTTTTCCGCATTGTGCATACAAAATCAAAGCAAACCATGTTGGGTGCAAGTTTGGAGCGCAAGTTCATTGCAAATGCATTATAGTCTTAGTCAAAGTCAAAGATACTACTATGTAGTAGAGCTCTGTGTAATCAATCGAATTATCGTTAAAGTGTAAGGCACATGATTGATGTGCTCGACGCCTCCATCAATCATCGATGGATCCAAGTGCATTGCTCCAAGTGAAGCTGATAAATCAAAATTTAGCCTTCTAGTCAACTGAGCCACATGTGAGTAGATCTGTCTGACCAAAATTTAAAGCAGAACAACAAAAATAAATTTTCAATAGCATTTAAATTTTAAGGGAAAAGCGAGCTTAGTTGTTGATTTGCAGAAGCTTAGCTAAGTGTCTAATAATATTTCTAATTTTAAAAAGATAACTCATAATCATGACTACTTATTTAAAAAATCCTTTTGGTTAGTTGATCAACTGAATAAACAAAGTTTTTACAATAATAAACTATCGGATGAAACAAGTGAATACATATTCTTGACTCACTCAGATTGTTTTTTTTTTCATGAAAAATAAAGAAATATAAATATATTCTAAATCCATTTTCTTTGTAGTAGAAAGTTTCTAAACATAAATAAATTCGCCTACAGTTCAGCTACAGTTTTTTGAGGTATTTAGTAGTAATTGATAAGCAATTAGAGAGATTAAAATTTCAGTTTCAGTTTCAAAAGGATTAAAAGCAACGCCCAACAAATTCATCATTTTAATGACATTTAAAAGGATTTAAAAGGTACATGCACATGTGTGTGTTTGTTTTATGCCCATTTGTTGCCCATTTAGTTTCCAAAAATAAATTCAACATTTAAATGCCATTTAAGGATTTATTTATTATTATTTCACATAGAATGAAGAACATTGACAGAGTAAAGTCTTGTCGAAGCATCTCTCGTCACTCGAGTATCTGCAATATTCAAAGGTAAATATTTGATGTTTGTTTAGCAGAGCATAAAAATAGCTCGGTTTATGCCAGAGAGATAGAGGGAGGGAGGGAGAAAGAGAGAGAATGCGAAATGCATTCAACTTTAGCAGTCACACATGAAAAGAACTCAATCAAAGTGAATGCATCTGGAGAAGTTGGGTGGTTCAAAGGTTACACACAAATTCAAGGTAACAAATGAAGCCGCACTCAGTCAACGGGCCAATCTAGCACAAAGGCGGCTAAAAGGTGCGTCGTGGTTAATATACCGTATGCAACATAGTTAGACGGACTAAACAGATTTGCCAAGTTGTGTTTATATTGTGAAGTGTATTTTTAACTCGTATAGATTTAATTCGTGTGCAACTTTAGCTTGCAACACAGGCAAACTTTCTTATACGGCATTTTCACGCATGTTTTGGCAAGTTAAAGTAATTTCAGGCGAATAGAAGAACTGATTGACTGACTGACGGACTTTCAATAATGAATGACTGCAGATAAGACTCAGCTGCATACTTGCTGGCACTTTGCGGTTAAAGTTTTGCTGCTTTTGCCACCTGCTCTTGATATACTCGTATCAATTATCGTTGCAAGTATTTCAACAGCTGAACAATGGGAAAAATTCAGGATATTTTGGCATAAATTAAATTTCTTGGTTGTACAGCTTTTGGAAGTAGCTTCGATTTTATAAGTTTTTAAAGCCAACAGCAAACTCAAATATTTGTCAATAAACATTTTCTGAGCCACATCAAATTGATTACTTACATATCAAGCGATATAGCTATAATAAAATATTTGTAGGATCGATAAGCTAAATTAAAATTATACTCACTTACTTATAATAATGTACAACAATAAACGCATCCACTTTTCTAGCATTAAGTTCGATAGAAACGAGCTAGTAAAATATTATAAATAGCAAAAGCAGGAAATCAAAAACAGCACATACAAATTTTAAATAAATAACAAAGTTGTGGAGGCTTTTTTAAATTATGATATTCTAAATTAGATCATAGATATTTTTTGAGTTTATGTCAAAATTTAAGACTTTTCCCATAGTGAGCTGTTTAATTTCCAGATGATTATCTGCGAGTCTGGAATCCAAAGGGAAACGTTAGCCCTTCAAGTATCGGTACAATTGCTTTTTGCTCTCACTGTCAGAAGTCAGCTGGCTGTGAAGTGCACTGATGTTGCCAAGGGAGCGCTTAACTTAATGCCAACGGCATGTTGGCTCAAATGAGCCTCATTATCGTCTGTTTGTATTGGGCTTTGGCTTTGGCATCGGCTTTGGCTTTGGTTGCATGGTGAGCCTGATGTTAAAGTAGCCGCAAGCTGAGATGGTTGCACAAACAGTTGCAGCTCTTGACGAGGCTCTAATAGCCCCAATGGCCCCAAATGACCAGTCCGTGGTTTGCCCGTTGATGACTCCGATTCAGTGCAGAAATTGAATTAACTTTCAATTAATTTCATTTCTTTCAACTTCTATTCATTTAGTTCGGCAATTATTTATATTGATTGCATGCATTTCATATTAAAAATTCATTTTTTTCCCCTTCAATTCATAACAACAATTCACGCCTGTCGATTATTTAAAAACAAATTTCACTTGTCTATTTTTCAGTCCATTTTTTCGCTGTTCATATGCATTTTTTCGTCTGTTGTCAATTTGTGAAAGGTTGACACATATGGTGGCAAGGGGCAAGGGGGCGTGTTGTCGTTGTCGTTGCTCGGAAATCAATATTTAAACAGTGTACGCTCGTTTAGTCCTTGCTGCGTTGCGAGCTGAGTTGAGTTGAGTCAGTGAACGTTTAAAAATAAAATCCAAACTCATTCAACTCGTTCAACGACTCAATAAATGTTGCAAATGTGCTCGTTGTCGCTGCGGTTGCTTATTTCTCTCTCTCTCTGGCTCTACCATTTTATTTATACATATAGAGATAGAGCGAGAAAGAGGTAGAAAGAAGATGGAGGGAGATGGAGAAGGAGAGCATGTCCTGCATGCTGTGCTCGAGAGTGTAACAAATTTCGTTTTAGTTTCAGTTTCAGTTTCAGCAAAAGCAACAGCAACATTTCAAACGCTATTTATCTTTATTTCTTTCTCTCTTTCTCTCTCCGTTTGGCTCCTCTCATTTCTCACTGATACTGATGTTTGTTATTTGCTAACCGAAATGATATATACGTACATTGTTGCCCACAGTTATCATTAGTCATGCTTTGTTTCACACACACACACACACAACACACCCACATACACACACATAAAGTCCAACGGTGCGTATGCTTGATATGCCAGAGAAATTGCCTTGACTTGGCCGTTTAACTCGCTTATCGATTAGTTTCGTCAAAACTTTTTGCATCAACATTTCTGCCATATTTCTAACGAAATTTTAGGTTTTATTAAAACTCAGCGAACTCTTCAGTTAATTACCTAAAATTTGAGTTCTTCAAGTGCTTCAGCTGAAATAGCAACAACTTTTCAAACATCGACAAAGTTTCTGCCAAGTAGGCCAACTCAATAGCGCTAAACGTTTTTATTAGCCAAGACCCTGAGGCAAATGTCGAGTTCGCGTCCCACCTCCTTCAAGAATTGCACTTGACGCAAGTCGCAAATAATTTTCCAATTTTACAGCTTTATGCTGCAAATTAGGGATGTAAAAATACAGCGAAATATCGTATTTAATATTGAATTCAATAACTCGAAACAATTCGAAAATCGCAGATCTTGTCTTTCAACACGATTAAATATTCTCAGCTTTGTTGTGAAAAATTTAAGCCTCTTAGCTCTAACCGTTTGGGCTAAGCAAACAGCAAGTGAAGAACCCACATTTTATTGGATGAATCGATGAATCTGTGTTATTTTCCTGACGAATCGGCAATATTAAAACTCAATGTTCACTTTGGATTTACATCACTGGCACAAATTCAAAGTCAAGCGGCCCGTCGACGGGCCATAATCACAATCTATTAGCGTCAACCCAAGTCGAGCCCTACTCAATGCCTGCCATATGCCATAATTGACACAAAATGTCCCTGAGCGCGCATATTTACGCACCTAATCAATATGGTCACTGAGTGGCAGAGACTGTCTGGCAGTCTGTTTAGGCCAAATACCGCGCTGAGTTTACTCCCAAGGTAACTTTTCATAAATTATTTGCCGACTTAATTAGGCGCACTGCGCGTCTTAGCCAAGTTCAGTTAAGTTGGCCCAAAAGCATCTCAAAATTCACGCGAGTTTGCAAAAGTTTCGCATTAAACTTTTGTCAATATTGACAGAGTCTTAAAATCTGTTGATGAAATGAAGTTTGGCTTAAGACCGCAGACAACACAAACAGCCAAGTTTAATAAGGTCTGACAAATGTTGGCCAAAATTTAAATCAGATTAAATGCTTGCACTTGTATTTAAAACTTAACTATTTAATTACTGTTAGATTTACGATATTTTGAAAAATATATACACATTAATCCATGAAAATGCATAAGGAAGAAGCTTGGCAAACCATTTTTTGTTTAATAGATTTAACATCTGCTACTTAAAAACTTACCAGTAAATTATATTGATATTAATATTAGGCTCTACAGTTAAAAAACCAGAAAAAGCCAGCTGGATAGTTACATTTAATACTCTACTTAATTTTCAAACTGTTAACTACAAATTGAGTGCGAATCCAATAAAGCGAACCTTTGACATTTTGTACCACACATACAATATTTACTGGCAAATTGGCACAGCAAATGCCCACAGTTAGGCCTGAAGTCAGAATTTAAAATGTACGCACAAGTATGCTAATTGAATGATTTACAAACTATTGTAATGGAGTTGTTCAAGGGCAAACATCCGAACCCAAAATAATCCCTAAAACATCACTGAAAAATCTACAACTCAAATGGAATATTCAGTTGTTAACCAAATCGACGATGGCCAGCCTGAGAGTCCCTTTTAACCGATTGAAACAATAAACTGAAAGGGAAGTTGAGTTGAGGTATCTGCTTTAAGTTGAGCCGATCACTTTATGCCCAAAACTCCATTTGATTGATGAGATTTGTGTGCTTAGAATTGTATTTTATTTTATTTCATTTCACTTTATTCAGAAGTATTTTCCACAGTTGTCGCTCTCCCTTTTTTTATTTTCTGATCCCCTGCAAAATAAGCAAACAAAAACATTTAAAGCGGCTCAAGGGCAATTCCTTTATTCCTTTTTCGTGTCGTCTCTTATATATAATGTATATATGAGAGCAAATCAAGTGGATTTACTGTCAGAGTACGCAATTTAAGCTTTATCTTGAAGTCATTGTCATTGTCATTTTTAATTGGCTCGTTTTGTGTGCCTTAAAATGAAACTCGAACAGGTTGAGTGGCATTAATTAGTCGGCTCTAAAACGTCGAGCATTTCTCAGGAAAAAGCACACACCTGACAGTGCAGCAGTCATCAGTCATCAGTCATTTCACATTCTCAGTCATGCAAACAGTCGACATATGCAAAGAGTCCATCTTCAGAATCTGTTCAGTTCAGCTCAGCCCAGATCTGCCCAGTTCTTTTGCTTGAATCCCAAGTGCACCAAGTCAGAGGTATCAGCTAGACATCCGCATTACACTACGTTCTTTTCATGGAAATATTCACTGCGCGGCTTTTTCTTCAATGCCCGTCAATGGTGCGTATGAGCATTGTTTCAATCTTAAACTGCAGTCGACAACATGATTCCTAACTATCTACTGTATCTCTCTATCTTCACTTTTAAACTAGTTTTAAGTTGACCTAATAAAATAAATATATTTATAGTTTTTCCGATTTATTGAATCTTTGCGATTTAAAATTTTATATTGAATAATTGGTATAAAAATTAAACTACAGTTTGGATTACAATTATTATAGTTTGCCTTTCTATTAAATCTCTCAAGAATTTTTTTTGTTGCTAGCGATTTGTAGAACAGACCTGAATGTGTTGACGGCTCTTAGTGTAGTGTAATTTTGAGGGCTCCATTGCCAATTGCCTGTGCAATGAGACAAATTTTCACTAAGATGTTGACTTTGCTCCAAGACACACTCATACACCCACATACCTACATACACACACACATAAAGACAGCATTTTGCTGTTGAAATTAATTTTCTTGCACTCATTTGTTCTCACGTCATCGCCGTCGTCGGCCCCTTTGTTCTTTGTCCTTGTCAGCCTGCCTGTCTTGAGCTTTGGCTTGAGCTCCCTCTCTCCCTCTCTCTCTCTCTCTCTCTCTCTCTCTCTCTCTCTCTCTCTCTCTCACTCTCATTGTTTGTCCACGCTTCAAATTACAATTTCGCATAATATTTTTCGCCTTTTCTGCTGTTGCTGTTGCTCATATTTATTGCATTGTCATGCAACCTGCAAGAAGAACGCTGCAAATTAATTTGTCCCTACTTAATCAACAGCACTTTTAAAATACTCCCTCTCTTATGGAAACTAGTGGGGAGTGCTTCACTATGAGTTATTTCAAACAAGAGAATAATATGTATAGCTTAGATTATTTTGATATTACTTTTTAATTTACATAGCTTAAAATTAATACTGTATTGACAAAATCAAATTTGAATGAGAATCCTATAGAGTTTTAATTTTTTGTTAGTTTCTTTTATTCAACATCATATTAAATTAAAATTTTTGTTTGACATTAACTAAATGTATAAGTCTTAACCAAATCGACTTAAACTTTGTTACTGATTCATCAGTCTGCCCATTAGTAGTTTGTACAGGGTATAATGAAACTTTTGATGAGTATAAAGACTGTATTCACGCTGCTTGAATTGTTGAAAGAAAACTTGAGATAAAAAGAACGTTGAAGTGCAGTTTTTTTCCTAGTCTCTACTCAAGTTCCGTTCGTACTTCGAGGAACAGATGATGTTTTCATAATGGAAGCGCATAAAACTGCAAATTAAATGCGTAAATAAGAAATAAGCTAATAGCTTTAATGCCACATGCAACATGCAACATGCCACATCCCAGTTGCAATTGCCATTCGGTGACACTAAGGCGCATTTAATGTTTAGGAAACAGCAACAAACACATAACATCAACTGTCGCAGAAACACTACTTGGCACTATGGATAGCAAAGGTTTACTTTGAAATTCATTTCTTATTGACAAGTATGTATATGTATAATGTCGCATATCTAATCTAAGTATATTTAAAATGAGCCTAAAATTAAAGGAACATTTTATAAATAATCTGGTTTCGTTTTAGAGTTATTAATTGATTTCAAAAATATGGGCCATGCTTCCATAGTGCAGCAGCATGAGGTTAATGCAAGTTCTACGACATTTTGACCTGAAAAATATTATAAAATATAAAATGGCTACCAGACTGTTGCTCTTGTGTTGTTGCTCTTATTGCTGTTGCTGCTGCTGTTGTTGTTGTTGCTGTTATTGTTGTTGTGGTATCTCCAGCTGCGGCAGCAACAGCCTGACAGACAGTGTGCTTCAAATAGTGGCATAGTAAAATATTTACTTTGGCAACGGCTGCAACGACGACGACGACGACGACAAGTGGGTCGAGAGACTGAACGTTTTAGGGTTGTGGCCAAGCAGGGTTGCCAGCGCTGCTCAGCAAAATGAAAAGCAAAAGCAAAAGCCGGGCAAGCAGAAAAAATTCATTAAAAGGGATAACGACTCACATAGTTTGTTGCGGTCGTTGCCGTCATGTGTGTGTGTGCGTGTGTATGGTTGTATCTGTGTGTGTTAAAGGATTAAGGACTTTTGGTAGCATTTTTTAGTGAAATTTAATTACAAATTATGTGAAGCGGCAAAGCAGTTAGACAGTGGACTATTCGGCTTTATGTCGACCAACAAAAATGGCTTAAGTAGCTTTAAGCTGCCTGTCTGCCTGTCCCTCTTTCTCCATCTCTCTCTCTCTCTTTCTCTTTCCGTTTTTATATCTGTGCAACTGTCAGCTTAGCCTGACACACTCGAAATGGTCACAGTTTTACCCCAATTGCTTTGGCCTCATTGTCCACACAAAATCTGCGCCAATTAACGAGCTTTACTAATTAAAAGCCAAATATGCTTTATTTCATTAACATAATTAATTACTTAATGTTTAAATTACGACTGTTTGTCCCATTCCCATTCCCAAGCACAGAATTTTAACCACATTGAAACGTGTTTGTTTTATTTAATTATTTAAACTGCAATTGCGCATGCAATCGATAGTGTTTTTACTATTTTCATTCCACATTTGCTTTAGATAATTAGTATTATTGTTTTTTCATTGTTTTACACGGGAAAACTGTCGAGAACTCTAAAACAGTTTACCTCAACTGAGTTGAATGAGAGCTCGAATTGAATGGGTAAAAGTTGAATAGAAATCAAGCAATTGTATTGAACTTAATATTGATTTGTATACGAGCTTCTTTAAGCTGCGTATACTTAATGAATATTATTTTTAAAAAACTTATAATTCTCGGTTAGCAGAGATCGTATTGTATTATTCCATTGACGTCGCGACGTCATGATAAACCAGTTAGTAAAATATTAAATATCATTCACTGATCAAAATATTCAACTCACATAGTTGATTTCGTTTTTGTCAAGAGGGAAAGGATTTTTTAATGTGGAAATTAAACTGAGTTCATAATTCACTCGCCACGTGGCAGAGCGGAGCCGTGACTTGCCACTTGCCACATGCACCTGCAACTCACTCACTTGAGACTGCACTCGGAAAATGGCACGGAAAATGCTGACTAAACAGATCACCGAGTACCACAAGTGCAGCGCCAACAACAACAATTTTGTGTTTTGTGAGAGTAAACAGGAAAATTAAAGAGTACGAGAGCAATTGCAGGATTTTTAATCAGAGCACAGTTCGAGTACACTCAGAAAAAATTACCATATTCAAAATATGTTCACAGTTGAATTTCTACCGTTTTGTTCTCTTAAATTTTAAGATTGTTGTGAATTATTATTTTTGAATTAAGTATGATACGATTGGTATAAGTTTGATTTGTCATTCTTGAGCCTTAGAATTCCTAACTTATTCTAGCATCTTGGTTTTTTTCCCTGAGTGCATTCGAGGTGCTTTTGAATATAAGAGAAGGCAACTTGAGAAGCGGACAACTTAAATCAAGGCAATCAACGCTGTTGTTGATGCAACTGCAGCTAGTCTGAGTTGAGATTTTGAGTTGCACATCATTCAAGTGCTGCACGTGAAATTGTTGGCATTTGCAAGCAAAGAAAATGAGAAAAGCAAGATGGAGAGAGAGAGAGTGAGAGAATGGCACGGAACGGAGAGGAATCTCAAGGATGCCAAATACCACTTGACTTGGGTCCTTGTACAGCCAAAAGGAAATCAATTTGTGCTTTGATGTTTCACTTGAGCTCATGTCTAACTGCGATTCGAGTACCATTCGATACAGGGTGCACTTCAGGCATTATTGCCTTTGCCCAAAACTAATTCATTTATAATATTACCCATACGCCATGTGATGGCATGCAGGCAATTAAATTATGCACTGCAATCAATGCCAAAGGATGCGCCAAAGATATGCAATTAATCATATTGCACGCATCAGAAACAATAACAATCAATTTTGACCACGATTCTACACTCAGAGATAAATTTGCAATTTTAAAAACATAGATGCATTTAATGATTTGTAAAATACTTTAATTTAATTGAAAAAAGCAAAATTGTCAAAGCTAACATAAATACATAAAACCAAAAGTGAAACATACTTATAAATTACTGATTTAGTAATTTTATTGAATTATATTTAAATTAAATATATTTAATGTCATTTTTAATTATTTTGGTCAGCTTAAATTCAAATATATTCAGTATGCTAGTTAAACATTTTTCATATTCATTATTCATATCGGTTCTAGCTTGTCGGCAGTGAAGAACAATTAAATGGGCACGTTTTTCTCTGTGTATTTGCATCCTTTACCAAGTTTAAGCAGCATTTAAACAGAATCATTAACCATATTACCGTTTGCCTTTGCTGGTTGCCCAGTTACCTTGCAGTGTAATTCAATTTATTATGCAAAAGGTAACAAGTAAAGCACGTTGTTCTTGTTATTGTTGTTGTTGTTGTTTTTTTGTTCCTGGAGAGCACTTTAAACTGCCAGCGCATCCTGTCGTTTTCAGGACCCCGTTTTGCACTCGCTTCCTGCATTTTATTAATGTTCTGACGCTTTTAACGCATTTTTAATATGAAATTCACTTTAACTGCGCACTAATTTGAGGAGAGTGAAGTGTGCTCTGCTTCCTGAAACTGTTATTGGCTTAAAGGAGCAATCCACTTGGACGACTCAACTTCAATAACTAACTTTTTGTTGGAAGCACTTGAAAAGTTGCACACAAATCAAAACCACGAACATTTCATCTATCTCTCGCTCTCTCTCCCCATAAATTGCTCTGTCTATCTTTATCTTTCTATTTACCGCTCTGTCCTTCATCGCCTCTTTTTCCCTCAATTTTGCTAATTAGACTCCCTTCAAACGTGTTTACGCAAGTTGCCGTTGCCGTTGCCTCTGTTTGTCCATCGCGAGTGAAAGCTGCAAAACGACCTAGAATTTTTGGCACGCCATGTGATGCAGGTGAATCTATAGTACCATTTGGCAGGCATTGCTAATTGGCAGGCACTGTTAATGGCACGCTTAGGACTTGGTCACAAGGGGAATGTGTTTTCAGCGCCAACTTGAATTATTGCTCTCCTAACACTTATTGCACGCGCTAAAGTGCAGCCAGACGCAGCGTATACGCAACGTGTGAGACAACAACAGGCGGAGCCAGCATGTGAGAAAACAACAAGAAACAACAAGAGACTTCAACTTGTATGTCCAGCGTATACACAACTTCCAAGTCAAGCAGTATACAAACACCATACGAGAGATGAAGAACACGTTGCGTATACGTAATATGTAAGTTACCTGGCGTACGCTATGTATACGCAGTCTTCGATTACTTATCCAAATTTAAGTTATAACTGAAATTATAAAAGCACCTTAGCTTAGTTTCTTTCAATTGGCAAAATATCTTTTGTAAAATTAGATACATTTTAAACCTATTTAAATCCTGATTCTAATAAAATAAATACACAGAAAGATAACAAACAAGATTAAATATATTTAGAATTAATATATTCATTATAATATATTTATTGTATTGTACATTATACATTAATAGCCAGGGAGCATATTCGGCGTATACGTAACATACGAGCGTTGTGCAGAGATAACAAGTATACGCAACGTATACACAACTTATATGTAGTACTTCCCATACGATAAACACATTTGACAGCTTGTTATTGCTGCTCCCCTTGGTCAGCTGAGCATCTTAAGCCACTTATTTAAGTGGTCAGCATTTACCAACACTGCATTTTCACTTAAATGAAAGCCAACAATTTCCATTAATTCTCATTTGACGTTGACTTTTCGTACACTAGACGTCTTTAAGATATGTTTTTTTGGCCAAATTAAAATAAATTAAGAACTAAGCAACTTGACAAGTGTGCGAGTAATTGAAGACGCTGGGGAACCTATTAAAGAGAAGAGTTTTTCGCCATTGAAAAAAGTGGGAAAGCTGTAGAAATTCTAGCACCTGCTGTGAACGCATCTCAATTATGTGTAATAAATAACAAAATATGCGCACCGATAAACGAGAACGGAACAGAACGAGAGATAGAGATAGAAATACATGAAAGGAGACGGAAACAGGACTCTGGTTACGTGAGGATACGCAGTTGCCCGTTGCCTCGACATAATTAAGTGGATTTTAATGAGCGTCGAGCCAAGTGGGACCCACAAATGAGAATCAGGATGAGGATGAGAATGAGAATATGCGCTGCTTGAATTTGATTTTGATTTGTGGCCACTTGGGTTGGCTATTTAGATTAAGCATACGCAGCGTGGCACAAAACGCAATTCAACAATTCATAAATGTCACAATGGGCAACCAAATGAATGTAAGTATAAAACAGAGTTGACTTTGGGATACAATTCAGTTGAGTTCAGTTCAGTTTATTACAGCTACGTGACACTTCAAGACGCACTCGTTGCCGTCTTCTTCTGTTGCTTTTTCGATTTACTGCGCTTGGTTTGCTGAGACTCCGACTGGGATGGAGACTGAGACGGAGATGGAGACGGAGATGACTCCACAATGCGCTGGAATAACACTGGGTTGCCTCCCTCCAACTGGCGACTGTTGTTGTTTCTGTTGTTGTTGTTGTTGAAGTTCTCGCTGAGCACAGACCAACTGCGCTGTGATCCGGGCACGTTGAGCTTATCGAGCAGTCGACTGGCCAGCTGTGGAATCATTGGTTGCAACACAATGCCGCAAAGCCGCAGTGCATCCATTGTCATGGCGATTATTGTCTCGAGGCGTGGCGCATTCGGTGAACTGCCGGCGGCCTTTAGCTCCCAGGGCTTGGCGCACTCAAAGAAATTGTTGGTTGCATGCAGCGCTGCAATGACCGTGTCCGCCACCAAGTGGAAGTGATTGCTCTCATAGTGCTGCTCGCAGCGAGCTGTAAATGCAAAGTTCCAAATGGAAGGCATTACATTTCAGCGCACAGTGACAAAAATGTATAGATTAACTTACACTTTTTACTTTTTTTAAATTAATTTAAATAATAATTTAAATCAAATAAAAATGTTTTAAATAAATTAATTAAATCTGAATAAACTACGATTTACACAATATACATTGGATGAGTTACATAGTTAGTTACTTAGTTACTTTCAATATTAAATATTATAAGCTAAGCCCCTTTATTTGTCCAAAAAATTTCAAAACATTTTTACTTTTAAAAATAAAATAAAATATGATCATAAACACATTTCTGTACCATACAAATTCAACAAAAAAATGTCATAGACGTGTTCCTTTTCAAGTTAATAAATATTAAATTTAATTAATTTTAAAAATATTTTAATAATATTTTAAAGCTATCTTAGCCGTGTGTTCCACTGTGCACTGTTGGCTTTCGCAAGTGCAGAGCACTTGTAGCCCGGTTATTGGCCGGAAGTATGCCAACATCTAGGCTAACTCCTTTCCAACCACTTCAACGTGGCTGGCTTGGCTTAAATATTAAAATGACTTACCCGCCAGCTGCAGCATCGCCTCCTGCATTCGCTTGGCCGCATCCAAGTCCTGCGATAACTGCGAAAAGTGCTCGGCGTGCGGTGCGGGATACAATTGTTGTGGATTCAGCGACTTGGCACAGGCGCGTGATAACAGATTGCCCAAAGTGTCCGCCAACTCCGAGTTTAGTACGCGCAGCGCTTTCACGTGACTGAAATCTGCAAAATGCGAAATAAACTTTACTCCCAAAACAAAAAATAAATGCCTGCAGCTGACAATGTCTCGCTGCTCATTAGAGCGCAATTTCCCCACGGGTTGCACAGGGCGTATGAGTGATGTTGGCTGATTGTCAGCTTGCCATTTGGCAAAACTAACATTACTGCACTTCCATTAAAAGCATTGCGACAAATACTAAATAGGATACAAATAAACTAAGCACAGTTTCTAAAAATACAACAAATGTAACTCAAATCTAAATTACTAAACAAAAGGTTTGCACACAAAAAGCAACAATAACAACAACAACTGTTTCCAGTTGCGGAAAATCGCATTCGAAAATCTACGACAAATATTTTAAGTCGCTTAGCGGAGCAAAGGATTTAAGCAGCTTTAACTATTGCCACGCTGTCCTCACGCAGTCACTTTCTGCACTAAATATTGTAAATAGTTAAATGTCCAGCAGATGTCCAGATAAAAACACGAGTGCTGGCAATGCGCAAGAGAGTAAACTTGTTTTTCATCATGAAACTTATTTAGATTTACTCAACTGTGCTTTTTTAATTTACTGTAAGATTGTAGAGGGCGTCAAAGCTATGATAGTTTAAATTCAAACTTCGAGTCTAGAGAAGCTTTAATAACATACTGAACTATACTATAAATGAGATGTATAATTTTTAATTCCATCTTTAAGCTCACTTATTAATTTGATTCTTCTGACTGAGATTCGGAGATAGTTTATTAAAATTAAGATAATGAAATGCTGTTATCTAATAGGATTTACAATAATTTGGGACTAAGTTTCAGTGTGAAATATTTGTATGAAGAGTACTTCGCATTTTAACAACATAGAACGGATTCTCCGCCCAACGAGCATTTTAAAATAATAATTAAATGTCGAACAATTAGCAATGTGGCAGAAATGTTTACCTTTAATAAATGCACACACAACACACAGGACAGAGGACAGAGGACATAGGACACAGGACATGGGGAAACAGGACACAAGGCCATGGTAAAAGCGAGAGCATTAGTAACGGATCATTGCTAATTGGTATTGGCCTTGATTATCGACTGCTGATTATCTGGACAAAATGCAACCAAATTGCTGTGAGACCTCATTTATTTAAGCATGGGTCAATAATTCGGATGAAGTTGCGCCAAAAGCCAGCGAAAATAGTTTCGATATTGTGTGCGATGTGGCATGCAGCGTTAATTAAAATACATGCGAGGAAATTTGATTTTCACTGTGGCAACGAACAAAAGGCAGTGGAATTAGTGATGTAAAAATCCATCGAAACAACGATAAAATCGATTAACTATTTTATTAACTATTTTATTTTTCTTGATATTCACTAGTCTTGTTTTGTTTGCTATATTTTTCTAGCAACAAAAATTCAAGAAAAATTAAAGACAATTCGATGTTTTCATTGGTGATGTGTAAAATAAAATTTTCAACTCAATGTTTAAATAACATCAGTAATTGAAATCACACAGACAATGGTCGATAATCAATGTTGGTCAGCCAACAAATGTTTAAATGGTCGTTTAGGCCAATAATAGTTATTCCTGTCTTATTGTTGTTGCTGGTAATTAAAAATGTATCTGCATTTGCCACAAATTGCCGCTGCTGACATGCAATCACTTTGACACCTGTGTATTTTTGACACCTTTTCAAATATGCACATATGGAAAATATGCACTAATTAGTTTTGGGCCATCGAATTATTGACAGAAATCCACAAAATGCATTCATGCAAAGCACAACAACATCATCGATTACAACAACAACAATTGCTGTGGTATTGCGAGTATTCAAATAGTTTTCCATAGAACTTTCTGTGGGTTTTCACAGTTTTGGGAATTGCATTTCCATGCCAAGTGATTCTCGAGCAGCAGACGGACGGACGGACGGACAGGACAGCAGCTGTTTTGTGTCCCCAAAATAAAAAGAAAGACAAATGCATATGCAAGCAGATTACACACCCACATACCACACCCACACAGACACAACAACCTCACACACACACACACAGTCACATACAATAGCTGAGGTTTTCGAGCAGAGCACCAAAAGTGTTGCCTACTTTTCCCCCGCACTCTTCACATCATTAATGCATTTGTGTTGTCGCTGCTGGTGCATAACTTTTTGCAGGCACTGCAGCAAAGTCAAGTTGTCGAACAACCTGAATTTGAATGCCGTGCACTCACAATCAACTCTACATACTTATGCATATATATGTACACACTATGTAGATGTGCAAAGCTAAAACTAGCGAAAAGACGCACACTGTGTCAAATGATAGACTACGTTGACACCCTATATACTAAGAAAAAAGGTTTAACTAATGGGGCATTTACACTAGTTGACAAGCTGGTCAATTTCATCTCAGTAGGCTGAAAATTTGGATGGCAACTTAGTCAACTCTAGTGTAAACGGTGGTCAACTCTAAGCAAAAGTGTGTTGACTTGGTAAAAAGCACAGCCCACTGAGATGAAATTGACAAGCTTGTCAACTAGTGTAAAGGCACCATAATGAATTTAAATATTTCATACCCTTGCTTATTTAAAGTTGCTACAATTCTACTCTAAGTTTCTATTAGTTAACTCATAATTTTTATTGATTTTTGTTATTATTTGACTTTTAAGTTTCCCAGCACTCTAAGTATAAACTAATTAAATAACAAGTTTCTTACTTAGTATAAAATTATGTACTATTTAATTCTTCTTCATAATCATTTACATATAACTTCATTTTAATCTAAAGATAATGTTATAATCATTATATTTCAATGTAATGTTCCACAATCAATATAAAATGTATTTTAAAATCTTACAGATTGTAAGTCTGAAATACCCAATTGCATTGCCGGGTATTACTTAGTTCTGAAATGTACCAGAGCAAGTCTGGAATTCCATTTCCAACTGAGTGAAATTTGATTTTCAATGCATTACATTTTGATGACGTTCACATATCGACAGAAGAAGAGACAGACTGAGGCAGGGTCGGGGGGCAGGGGCAGTTGCAAGCAACATTTGGCTAAAATCAATTGCAATCAAAGTGGGCAAAAAAACAGCAGTTGGCCCGGTTGAGTGCCATTTTGCCGGCAATTATGCTGCAATGCGTTAGTTTCTAATGTAATTGCCACAAGGAGCTGCTACACGTGTTGCGACTTACAACTTGCAACCAGAGAAATCGAAATCCGGCCTTGTTGCTTTTAACGGTTTTACGTGTGATGTGCAGAAATTGAACCAGCGGAAAGGACTCGAGAGTCGAGCGCACTCGACAGTTAAATACCCGGTAGCCTTCGATTCAATGATAGGAATTGAAATTCAAATTTAACATATCAAAATAAATAAGTCCAGAAAGTACTATGCCCCTTTAAATTTTATTCTATTTAGTTTTTTCTTTTTTTTATCTTGTTTATACACACTAAGTATTGTTGACAAATTTGATTGCTCGCAGATAAAGGGACAAAATAGAAACTTACTTGAATCTAACAAGTCTGGTTGACTTTGGCTACTTGGCTAAAAAGCAGCTTTGGTTATGGCTCTGGCCACGGCTCGCGCTGCACTTAAGTCCGGGGGGGCACATGTTTGTGGCATGTGCAACAGCATGCGGAACAACAACAACAACATCAGCAGCAGCGACAACAACAGCAATTTGTAGTAAGTTTTGCACATGTTGCGCACAGGTGCACGTGACTGTCGCAATGTTGGCCGTGCCACAGACAAATGTTGTTGTTCCACTTATTTGGCATAACATAAATAATATTTTTTGTTGCATGCCCCAAGCTCGTTTACTCGCATACGCGCTGCACCTTAAATTGCTTAAATGACTTGTCGCACTTGCCGCATTTTTTCTTCCCGCTGCGTCCTTGCCACAAAAAAAGTCTCTTGCAAATAATATTGCAGGCAAAGTTGACTGCAACACACTTCTCTCTCTCTCTCTCTCTCCCTCCCTATCTCTTTCTTGCCACACAGTGGCACTACATGGGCGTGGCAGTGGCAGCCTGACAAGTGTCGACGTCAAATATTTAAACACTTTTACACTGAACCAAAGTGCAAAGTCGCCCACAGACACAGACACAGTCAAAATGCGCTGGATTTAAGCTCGAACGCCTTTCCAGGATATAGCCAAAGGCGAGCAAGCTGTGCATATACCCCGCATTCTTTAAGCCACCATAATGGGGAATGCTGGACCAGTGACAATATGACAGAGAAATATAAAAGTCTATAAAAAATGAATTGCCAACATTTTATAATGAGTGCAATTTTTATTTATCAACTCTGTGTATATACTCTGTGTTTAAATAAAATGGGTATGGGTATATTATTGAAGTCATACCTGTTTTGTCAAACTTATGAAAGTTGCCCTCATT